>JAMKCH010000889.1:0-39169 GCA_023653785.1 Ophioderma brevispina | reverse complement strand
TTAAATGTCAAGCTAGATATAATCGTGTTTGCGGTCCCGTTCTCAAATTTATTTGTATATTTTAAATTTCACAGCCTACTATAATCGTTTGCGATTTCGCCTAGATATAATCGTATTTACGGTCCCGTTCTCTAATTTTGTTACAGAGATATTCCCGTAGAAAACTCATAGAAAGAATGCAACGGGACCCGAACACGATTATATATATAGGTTTTGCTGCAGTGGGATCCGAAGCACGTTTTAGCTTTACTTTGTTGGTGGTTTGAGTTCTATACCCTCGGAGCGTAACGACGACGGCATCGCATTAAATAAAAAATCAGCCCGCATTAGGAGGGGTTTAAATTTGTGACGCAAATACTATCGGTACTGTAAACACGATTTGGCCTATGGTTAATTGCATGGTCGTGTCCTAACCACAAGATTGTATATAAATATCCATTCTATGGTGTCACACCAGAAATATTGCCTGCCAGCACACAGATCGGTACCAATTAATGTCCAGAAAGTGCTCAACCCTACGAGTATGGGGCGTAAGTGAGGGGTATTCGTTAAACTCTTAGTAACGGTTGCCTTTCCAGAGGTCTATACTTTGAAATTGTTCAATGTAAGCTCTCCTGTAATGGGATTGAGCACTTTAATTCCAAGATAGTCACCTGAAAATCCACTGTTATTATATATATAATATATATATCCTATGTCCTCTATCATCATAATATATTATATAAATAGACAGCAGGAAATCAGCAAACGCGGCATATTTGTATTGCCGGATCTATAGTAGATACTTTACCGTTAGCAAAAATAGCCATAATTAAACATATAAATTGAAAACGGCAAAATCGCACAGAGCGTCGCTACATGCTTTTTCTTATCTTCATCATGCTGTAAACTAAGAATGATAGGAATAAAGATACTACCGAGCAGGGTACTAGGAAAATACATAATCTATGGTGTTAAAACAGGCGATAGCAACGTTTCACCGAACGTTTAAAGTGTTACGTGTTAGTCTTTGATGTTGAGTCCATTAGGTGTGTCGGTGTCTAGTTTTTTATCCAGAATTTTTCCCGATCTTTATCTATGCAATTAGATTTTTCACCAAGGTTTCGATGACAATTAGCTTGAGATCAGTGAGAGAATTTGACTGTTTCGAAAACGAAAGGCAACTGTTTTTCCATGTTTTTAATGGAAGATTTTATGGTGGATCGTGATTCTCATTCTCTCACGGATTTCATTGCCAGTTTTCATCACGTATTGTAGGGCCACAACCTGGAACACTTGAATAGGTAGACAGCATTTGAGCTGAGACAAGTTGTGTTGTGTTGTGGGTCGGAGCCTGAGTTTTAAAAAGACTGGCCCTTGCTGATGGCTGGAGAAGGAATCGGTTGATTAAAATATGAGCGCAATTTTTGCATCTCGGTCTATTGCAAGGTGACAAATTATACTCACCACTTTTAATCGGTATGTGACTGAGTTGATCTGACTAAAATGTCACGGAGATTAGGGGGACGTTTGTATGAAATTATCGGGAGTTCGGGGAAAGCTTTGTTGAGACGTGGGTGAGACTGTATAATGGGCCAGTGTTTTCTGAGGATTCCACCTAAATTGGTCAGGTTGGGGTGATATGTGATGACGAGTGGTGTTCTATTTTCTGTGCATTTTGGTTGTTTGTATTGCAAGGCATCATTTCTAGAGACTGTTTTGGCTTTTGAGATCTGTTGCCTGATGATCATGGTTCTCTTATAGCCTCGCTTCTGTAGTTGTCCCTCTAGTTCATGAGTTCTTTTATCGAAATTAATTTCCTGTGAGCATATGCGTCTGAGTCTAAGGGCGAGGCTGAATGGGATGTTTTTGGTAATGTGAATTATGTTATTTTGCTACACGGAAAGTATCTACTATAGATCCGGCAATACAAATATGCCGCGTTTGCTGATTTCCTGCTGTCTATTTATGATTATACTTCAATCAGCTTGCATCAGTTTTGATCCGCACATATTTGACTCTAAATTCAATATGGATTTGATGAAAAGGACTGACCCACACACTAAGAGTGTTTTTAATCTCGTCTGTCGACTACGTATAACAGAGGAAAGAGCCAATCATCACATCCAGAATTATTCATACTATTCAAGGAACTACACCCAAAGGACTGACAATTAAAGTTTCCCCCAACGCTATCAGACCGAACACATGTCTCACCAGCAAATGGTATGAAATCTTGGAACGGACTGAATCTCAGCTTGTATGTCTTTTACATGACCATTCTGTCACACAGCAGCCGACAACATCCCGCTGAGCTATTGTTATGAGTGTCATTGTTCAAATAAGAGTCTCTACAACAGACTTTAGTAGGCGTCTGTGGAAATTTGATATTCGGGTTTAATTATAAGGTTTTAAAACAAAAATATGTGACCGGTTAGAAGTTTTTCTGTTGAACGGTTTCGGGTGGTATAAAAGGAACCATTTTAGACAAAAAAATTCCTACACGGTCATCGAATTTTCTTGGGAAATGCGAAGTAAATGTCTGTGTTTTGAAATGGCAGCAGTGCGTGACCTGATGTTGGTGTAATCCATGCACAGCGGGACTTTGGGAAGACTTTGCTGGCTGCTGTGATTCTGTCACATCATTGGAATACATTATGCATGACCTCGATATAGCCGAGGACACTTTGTACAATTTAGTGGACGAAGATGATTTTGGTGAGTTCATGTATCTGGCAGAATCTGCTTCTATTAGAACTAAAACTGAATTGTATCGTAAGAGGCAAAAGAAAGTGACCTCTTCATGTCCACTAGAGACATTCACAGGCATAAGTAATTACTCTAACACAAGGTTTTTCGTTGCAGAGATGGACATAAACAGAGATCTAACAAAAAGAATACAAACAGAC
The DNA here is from genome assembly GCA_023653785.1 of Ophioderma brevispina. Lineage (NCBI taxonomy): Eukaryota > Metazoa > Echinodermata > Ophiuroidea > Amphilepidida > Ophiodermatidae > Ophioderma > Ophioderma brevispina. Next base: position 36,281 of record JAMKCH010000889.1, on the reverse strand, counting down.
ATAAACATACTGCATCACACTCAAGTTCGCACCAACACAATAACAACTCACTACATAATTCTCATCTAACTAGTTACAATAAAAAAACTAGGACCGTAGATTTATTCGTCCATATTCCCAGCACACAATCATCGTACAATGTGGTCAATTTGTCTAACACGATTCTTTCCCAGTGTAAGAGACTTTTTTGTTCCCGCGGACTCGGTTTTTTGTCCCAAACCCGAAAATCAATACTCTGAATCTCCTCGAGGACATGGAGTCCTTTTTAACCGTCGTTTGAGTCATTACGTAACCATTTTTACAAAGATGAACCCGACCCTCTGATCACGCTACCAATATCCCGTTTTCTAGAAAACATCTTCCGGCAACCCAAAACGTGACCCAGTACTTGGAGTCGTTTATCACGCTGTGATATGGATGTTCAATCTCATGTTTCCTCCAAAAGATACCCGGAGCAATCTACACTAAACCTGGAAACGTGTTGCTAATTCCATTAAAGCCCAAGGAGAATTAAGTTATAAAACCAGCTGACAAAGGATTCTCTGCTGTTTTTGTTCTCAATAGGGATGACTATGTAGCCGAGGCTAATAAGTTACTTTCCAATTCTAACCATTACAAAAGTTAGATCCATGACCCTACTACTGAGATCACGGAGAGGGTCAATATGTCCTATCCACTCTCTCTTTGAGAATACTACTCGATGGGACACCTCCGAATTTCTAGTTCCTGAAAACCCCAACCAGGCCGTTTTGATATCTTCCAAAATTCACAACCCTATACCCTTACAGGCCTATAATCTCATCCACATCATCTACTAAAATATCACAATTTCTTGAATTTCCACCTTCAGCCCCTCGCCCAATCGTGTCCGTCATACATCAAAGACACCACAAATATTTTCCTTAAACAAGCTCAATTCATTTCAAAGAGTCTTACCACCGTTGTAGCATCCGTTTTACATGGACGTGAGTTCCCTTATAACACTAATATTCCCACAACATGGTATGTTGCAGCTTGTTTTGAAGCTCTGGAAAAAAGAGCAATAAAATCACCTCCTCAGAAGACCTACTAACTGCTAAACTCACACGAAACTCTACCAACTTTGTTTTCAATGAACAAATCATACATTCAAGTTATCTGGGACCCACTGATGGGGGTAAGATACCGGCCCCCCCGCCGCCCGGTATGCCACATGGTTCATCGGGAAAACATGAACTGACTTTTGGCTTTCTTCTGTGCCCTTAACCCTTTCGGTCTGGTAATCGTTGTCTTTGATGCATTCTTTTTTTTCTTTTTCTTTCTTTTCTGTGACACACCCTAAAAAAGAGCTTGATGACTTTATTAGCTATGCTCATGAAATCCACCCCCCTCAAATAAATTCACATCGGAACATTTCTTACACCAACATAGCTTTTCTGGACGTCCAAATTACTGTTACCGACAATCACAATACAACCACTGACCCTATACACCAAACCTACGTACAAACACGTCTTCTCTCCAACCCTCCAACCTCTCAGTTTCTCCCCTCCCCTTCCAAGTTACCAAAAAACATACCATTACGCTCGCCCTTGAATACATCCTACCTATTGCATCACAGGGGAACAATTAATTTAGATAAAAGAACTCATGAACTAGAAGTGACAACTACAAGAGCGAGGCTATACGAGAACCAATGATCAGGCCACAGATTCTCAAAAGCCAAACAGTCTCTAAGAATTATGCCTTGCAATACAAACACCCAAAATGCACACAGAAAATTAACACCACTCGGTCATCACATATCAATCACATATCAACCACTCACCTTCCCACTTATTTTGAATCCTCAGAAACAATCTGGCCCATTAATACAGTTCTCACCACGTCTCAACAATAGCTTCCCCGAACCTTCCCATAATTTCATACCAAACTCCCCTAATCTCGTGAACATTTTATTCCACGCTCATCAGGTCACATACTGATACAAAAGTGCTGGTTGATGTATACTTGTAACCTTGCCATAGACCGAGATGCAAAAATTGCGCTCATATTTTAATCACCGATTCCTCTCCAGCCACAGCACGGGCCAGTATTTTGTTGGGTGTCAAACTCCGACACAACCCACGTGTCTCATCTCAGCTCAAATGCTGTATACCTTATTCTGTTCCAGATGTGGCCTACAGATACGTTGGTGAAACATGGCAATGAAATCCGTGAGAGAATAGAACACCTCATCCAGCCATAAAACTTTTCCAGTAAACACATGGAAACCCCGTTGTCCTTTCAATGTTTCGCAACAGTCACATTCTCTCACTGATCTCAAGCTAATTGTCATCGAAGACCCTTGGTGAAAAATCTAAATTTCATAGACAATATCGGGAAAAATTCTGGATAAAAAAACTAGACACTACATGCACCTAATTGCCTCAACATCAAAGACTAACACGTAACACTTTAACGTCGGTGAACGTTGCTATCGCCGTGTTAACCCCATAGATTATGTATATTTCCTAGTATGTGGTACTCTCTTTTTCCAACTTCTAGTTTCAGCACACTGATTAAGCTAGCGAAACGTATCGAAGCTTGTTTTTGCCGTTTTTTTTTTTATTTTTTTTTTTTTTACATTTTTGTTCCGTTTCACGTTTATTATGTATTCAAATATATATATATATATATTATATATATATATCTATATAGATATATATTATATATACCCTGCCCCCCCTGGTGTTAGTTACAAACCATTTCGCGCGGCTGTTAAATTAACACCTTTGCTAATCAGCAAATCGGAAAAATCATCAAAATCAAAATCAATTTTTGCATGTATGTAACAAGTACATCTATCCTAACATACCCTGCCACTGAGAGACCAGAAGCACCTAATAAGGACCGAATCAGTGATTTTATGTCATACTGTCCGAACGGACCTTACTACAACACGTAATTAATGGAGAAAATCGTATCTTGGAACACTGCCGTTCTTTTCCTTCCTTTTCTAGTTTCTACCAATTCTACACTGGAAAAGGTACTTATGAGAATTCTACAGACTTATATCCTACTTTGAAGCTAATTCCTGCAAAGGTCAATATTTTTCAAATCACTGATAGTGGTCTTTAAACACCAGTTTTAGGTGTTTTACAATGTCTGGTGTTAAATTTTACAACACATTCGGTATTAAAGGCTTCCTCATAGATTTTTTAATATAATTTTTTGTATAAATTATTAAAAATATCAACTAGGAACTAAAGATAGCACTAAAATTGCCCAATTCCCAAAGTTTGAGATGATCCGGATTAGTTTCGTTTCCATGCAGTAAAACATTTATGTGTATTAGACATGCCATAGGATAACTGTGGTAACCAAAAATTCCGGATCCGGGAAATATATACAAAGTTGTGATTTTCTATATGAGGCTTCCGATCTAGCTTAGCTATTTCACACATGATTAGTATATGGACAAAGCATTGTGCTATGCAAAAAACTCAATTTGTTTTGAAAATTGAGTCGTCCCCTCCCTCCTCGGAATCCTGATCAGCCTTATTATTTTTTTTTACACCCACCATGTTAAATTGACACCACTGTTAAAACCAAACTGAGCCAAATTTTTGTTTGATATGTTCCCCATTTTTTTTCCCACTGAGACATCAAAATAACAAAACAAAACTTATAATCACAATATTGTTATAGTGCCAGCCTAATATCTTTTCAATGGTTAGAACTTCATCATGTGCACGCGTCCCAATCAGCACCCTCTAGTGTGCTGCATTTTAGGAGGTCCTTTTGGCACTGGCACGGTCTATATTTTTAACTAGGGCCCCCAGAATCTACTTGTTTGTTTGGTTGGCACAAGTGGCAGCTACTGATTATATAATAGCATGAAAAATGTTTCTTATACCGATCACAATTTTAAGGCCTGCAAAAATCACGAAAATAATCATAGTTCCAAGGGGCCCTTTTGCCCCTCCGTAAAATTTTAATGACTTGTTAGATCTGGGTATTAGTGTAAAAGAAAAATGAAGATCCCGCAATTGTTAAATGACTGAGAAAAGGCCACCAAAGATTCCACATTAAATCTATTCATGGTCCTCTGAAAAAGCCTAAATTTTAGGATAGTCATAAAACTTTGAGAGACAGAACTCCGAAACGTAATGAAATTTTGCCCTCCTCTGTAGCAACCATAAATCCGGGGGGGATAAAATGTACTTTGTGACTGCAAATTCACAAATCTGAGAGGGTGGGTCCACACTTTGGTGCATGGTGTTGTGGCATGGAATGACCCTTTGGTGTAAATTGGATTTTTGGTTCAAACGTTATGACCGTTTTGTGAAACCTTTCTGAATTTGTTTGGTCCGATTCATGACCTTAATCCTTTGAACAGTCAAGTGAGCTCCGGGAGTCGCTGAACGGTCAAAATTTGTTAAATTTTGGTTTCAAAAGGTCAACATTATTATTTTCCAGTACATATCAGAATCATCATGAAAAATGCATCTAAATTAGTCCAAACTAGCCTAGTCTTTGCTGATTTTCTTTGATGAGCTTTCCAAATGACTTCAAGCCATTTGTGACGCCATCTCTAAAGCCACTGACATGTGCTATATTACGTATACGAATTGGCCCGTGTCGAAGGGTTAAAGGAAAACGAGCTGAGTTGGCTTGCCATTGACATGTGGGTGGCACTGTTCACTCGTCCGACTTCATTAGCCCAGGACAGTGTTGCCCAAATCAGCAAATCAACGCCAATAAGATAACTTCTTTTTTTTTTATAAGTTGTAAATTCGTACCTTCTGATTGATTTTTCAAGTCAAATTGAAATTCCGTTCCTTCTGTCAACCAATTTTTTGATGAAAATCAATTTCAAGTTTGGTATTTCCTATACCAACACCCAGTAAGGCTATTTGAACGGACTATGGCTATAACGGAGTGCCCACGGTTTCAAAATTCCTACCAATGATTATCGGGTCATGTACAATAGAAATGGGTAGATAAAATTTTATGTTTTTTTACCCCAAATTGAGATCTTAGATGGCCTAGAAATGGAGTTCCACGAGTAAAACTACGATTTTTTTTTTACTTTTGAGACCGCTGAACCAGTTATAAATTGATTAAAAAAAACCGCATAAACACACATCACGCACGCACACACACACACAACACACCATACCAACAAAAATAAGATCAAAAAAATAAGGTAAGAGGACAATCCACACAACACACACGTTGTGCGCATTCGTAAATGTACTTTGACTCGAAAAATGTTTCTTCTAAGCGAAGTGGTTTTTTTTTCCCCAAATTCAAGCGTGCGGCCCTCCCATATATCGTTTAATTCCTTTGAACACAGGCAAGCGACTCCAGTCGGCTCAACGGTACAAAATTTGTCAATTTTGTTTCAAAAAGGTCAAAAGTATTAATTTTCCAGTGCATATTCAGATCTCATGAAAACTGCATCTAAATTAGTCGTTTAGTCCAAACAGCCTAGTCCCCTTTGCTAATATTCTTTTAGATGGCTTTCCAATGAACCTGCAAGCATTTGTGAAGCCAACTTGACATGTGCTATATTACGTTACAGAATTGTTCCCGTGGCGAAAGGGTTAAACACAAGCGACCAATTATGCAATGGTCACATCGTCCGCTTGCAGTGATATAATTTTAACCATGAACAAATTCTTTGGTTTAAAACATAAGTATCACTTACATTTAATAACTAACATTGTAGATTTATACAATAATTCATGTGCATTGTTTTAAAGTTTTTTATCACTTTATAGAAAAGATATTACAATTTTAAAGTCAATTACCTAATTTATCAATGAAATAATCCTTCTGGCATCCCATCCTGCCACACCTGTCCCCCTTTATGATCCACAAAGCCCTCTCATCTCATACTGATACGTCGATCCTTGGTTTCCTACCGGAAATCATTATTTTACCGAAACTCTATCCCACAATGCACCAACGATGTTACGAGTAGATAAAATAATAGCACATATATATTTCTATTGTTGTTTTTGTGTCATACGGTCAATTTTTCTCGTAACGTGCGAAACCGTTTGCTGTACATAAAGTTTACCAGTACAGTACTCTTTGATTGCCTTGTAATTTTTGCGCCAATAAAATGTGCGCGTATTTAAAGGAGGCGCACTAAACCGTGCGTGCATGGAGTGATGCATATCTACTCGTATATCGTTTAGTCAGGTAAGACCGTCATGTGACCGTATCAGTTTGAGTATTATGCAATTTTTTGCCGAAAATGATAGATTAGGGTGTGTAGAATAGAATCTCTGCCGGTGGCCACCCTGTGCATCATCGTTGATTTTGAGAAATCCAAGATGGCATCCGCCATTAAGGATAATTATATATTAAAGAAACCCTATATTATCAAACTAATGGAGTTACTAGATATACTATATGATCCAATGAACAATTGTATGGGCACTTTTAACCTTAAGTCATACTCAACTTCAAATGGAAGCCAAATCCGCAATAATTTTAAATAATGCCCTATTACAGCGAAATACCTGCGATAAATAGACTTGGAACTACTTATGGTTATGTTATTAAACACAATAAATATATTTCTGATACTTTTAAAATTGGTAACATGGCCAATCAATATGGCAGGCCAAAAACGTTAACATTCTTCAAAAAACTTGACACAAATTTAGAGAGTATTACCAAACCGTCAAATCGAAAATCAATGTGTCCAATGACATTAAGAAATTACCTTTGATCTTACCCAATGTAACATACCTTTCACTTTGTTTTAACTGCGCCAAAATCGAAATAAAACCCATATGGTGCAAATTTTTCAAATACCATAGGAATTACATTTTTTCACATAGATTGCACTCAATTTAAATTTGACACATTTTTATTCATCGGGATTAGCTGGTATCACTTGTGTTATGATCATAGGGTACATTTCTAATTTGTTCATTGACACAATAATTTATACTTGAATGTAATATTAGAATTTTGGGTCCAAGTGTTTTTTGAGGTATGTCACGTTTTTGGGCTGCCATATTGATTGACGTCATGTTACAACTTTAAAAACGATCATAGATACATTTATTGTTATCTAACAACATAATCTAATTACTCTTCATGTTTATTTTTTATCGCAGGTAGTTGCTGTTATAGGCAATATTTTTAATTGAATTAGATTTGCTGCCATTTTGAATTTGAAGTATGACTAATGTTACAAGTTGCCATACACTTGTTCATTGGATCCTATAGTAATAACTAGTAACTCCATAGTTTGATAAAAGGTTTGGATCTAATTATCATTTATTGGCGACTCCATCTTATCTTGGGATTTCTCAAAATGCTCAAGTTCCCAGTTGTCAAACCCGGCAGATTCTTACTCTACTCACCCTAATCTATCATTTTCAGCAAAAACATTGTGTATATACCAGTTTTTACTGTCAGGGGGCATAATTAGGACCATATCCACCCGACTATTTGGTCCATTTGTGGGATAGGAATTTTCGGTAAAAAAATGATTCCCGGTAGGACACCCAGAATCGCATGTAACCTTCAGTATCTGCGATTTCATTAATCGGACCACTTGCATATTCTACACTTCTCCTATGTATTTCTATTCTTCACAGGATTGTCGAAATGAGATAGGAAAATGCAACACACATTCCCCACACGTCCCATGAACATGCGTAACATCCTCACGGTATACCTCAAAAAGAGTGTACTATTATTTATGGTCTTATTAAGTGCCCACAGTGGGGTACAACAAAGTATATGAATTGAGACAAATTTGGGACCCGCTCCTGTAGGGAAAACGAAAACATCTCGTTTAACTTACCTGTAAAAGCATGGAGAGTAATCGAAAGTCTATGTTCGGCCCTGGTGGTCACACAACCACCCAAATCTTAATTTCTCTCGATTTCCTAACCAAAACAGGGGTAATACGGATGAAATTTGTTAGTTAATTTGCGGAATGTAATATTATTAGACGGAATGTAATGTTATTAGTTAGTTTGTGAGTGAAATTTACAATGCACATGAGTGTAGACTCATCGATGCACTGTATGTACTGTACATAATTGCGTTTTGTGTTTGCGGTATCTTAATGATGGTTCAAACTTCAATATTCTTGACTCATTGACTCTTATTTAGGTAATGGTAGGGCTACCAAAAGTATGAAACAAGGGAGCGGTCATTATTTACGCGCGGGGTGGGGGTGGGGTGGGGTGGTAATGGAAAGATTTTGCATCCCCCTCGCTTCCGCTCCAAAATTTCACATTCACCCTAATTTAATTTACTTAAGGTTAATGTAAAGTAACTAAAGTTATACATTTTCCGAGGTCTTCGCTTTCTTAAAACAGATAGCGTAATACGTAGGCCTATATAGATTTTCTGTAGCTAATTTACTGGAATTTCTATAACTTTAGAGACCACGCTTTTTCAAATACATTTCATCCCTTTTAATCCTATGTTTTTAACCACCAATGACCCTTTTACATCGTCTTTGACCAACTTAGGTATGTAGTTGGCATTCCGTAACAACAATACATTATTTTACAATGAATTAAAGGCTGACCTAGGGGTGGGGTGGGGGAGGGCATGCCAACCTATAAACAGTAACAGTGAATTCAAATCGGCATCAACATCCGGCGTAACCCGAGTGCTATAGCAATTACGAAACAGCTAAGAAAAGTAGGACTGGTACAAAGATCTTGGTTGTAAATGCTCAACCGATAACGTATACCGACATACAATGGCGTATTACACCCGGGAAGGGGCGTAAAATGTAACAGAAATCCAAGGCCGCTGAGACAACCTTGAAAGCGGGAGCAGTGAGGGTTTCTCCATGGCCTTTGACAACATAATAATATAACTTGTTGAAAATACAATTTACTTCAATACAACTTACCGTCGATGTGAAGCTATGTGAGCACAAAGGACTTCGTAGATGATTTTGCAATTCAGACAATTTCAAATGACATTTGGTATCAAAGTGCAGAACCAAATCGAATTGAAACAATAACTATGCATGAATAGTTAATCATGCTCATAGCGCGTGTTTCGAAAACCTGCGTATAGAACCTATCCGATATTTGAATTGTCACGAATGCATCGATCATGACAAGAGCAACAGTTCAACATTTTTCTTGGAAGTTTATCGTAATAAGTTACTTAGTATTTAATTTGTTTATCAGTTAGCTTATGAATTTATGCGTATCTACCGTTTTTATATGTATTATGTATTGTATATAGGGACGGAAAGAGCAAATATTCTTCAATAATAAGCTACTTAGTATTTAATTTGTTTATCAGTTAGATAAGACGTTTATGCGTATCCTATATGTTATGGGGCGACAAGAGCAACAATTCTTTCATAGATTTTCCTGGAAGTTTATCTTAATAAGTTACTCAGTATTTGTAATTTGTCTATCAGTTAGATTAGAAATTCGTGCTTATCCATACCTATATGTATTATGGATTGTATGTAGGGACAGGGCAGGCAGATACGAGGTGGGTAGGGATACGTTTCCCCGAAATGACATCACGGGATTTATATAACTAAACCATCAATGACGTAGCCATCTCGTTTCTCTGTAGTGCATGCGCTGAGATCACCCTATTTTTGGTTCTTTGCACCCAATTGATGATTAAGTTTCCCATTTATCACCTTGAAGGGGGGGGGGTGTTCTCCTCACTAGGATTAGGTATGTTTCCGCCCACAAAACTGCACGTTAGCGTGTCTTACCCATTTCAAAATGGACACCATTGTTTTTTATGGAAAACCAAAACTGCCATATGATTTCATTATATATGGAGTAAGGGACTAAACTAAATTAGATTTTTACCTTTCTGAAGTGGGCTTTAACATCTAGGCGTCCGAGATGGCAGCCGCTAGAAGGCATGTTAAAATTGCCAAATTGTTGGGATAAGATATTTTAGGAACACCAAAAAGAATTTATGGCATTTACACTTTGGGCGCTGATTCGTTATTCAAGTTGGCGGTGATTATATTCGCTTTTTACAACACTTTCTAAGGATGACCCTAAAAAATTTCCAAGATAAAAATATTTACGTGTGGTATTGCTTTACCCAAGATGGCGCTAGCTTGTTACTACTTGGGCCATATAACGTGGTTTTAACTGACTCTAAAAAGGTTCAAAGTGGACAAAAGCTCCTGTCAACCTGATGCACTAAAAGCATGATATTGGGTGGGTGTTGACTGTATTCAAAGGACAACTCACAGACGTCATGGGTGTTTCCCAGTAAAAATAAAAAAATACGTATAATGGAAGTGAAAAAGTTGTCTATTTGTAGAAGGGAAATTTAAATCTGCATATACAAGTTTTTTTTCGAGCACATCAAGTGCTATATTTCAATCTTAAGTAAAAAGGGTGCTAAATGGGTTCAAACGGTATATATTGCTGCCTTCAATAACATTGACCAAGATATTTTGATTAAAAGGCTTGAAACCAGTTTTGGTATCGCAGACACTCCTCTTGCCTGGTTTAGATCATATCTCACTGACTGTATAGTACCCGAGTGATAGTTAACAATGAAAAGTCCAAGCAGCATATTTTCAACTACTCTGTTTCTCAGGGCCCCATTGTAGGCCCGCAAGGTTTCAATATAATACTCATCCAGTTGGTGACATTATTATTATGAATCAAGATGTTAATTTTCACTGGTATGCTGATGATACGTACTCAGCTTTTCTGTGAGTTTAATCTAGATGTCCAAATTTTTAAGGGACTCACGCGGGATCGGGACAAAAAATGAAAATTTCATAAGGGACCAATGTATTTGTCATAAGGATTAAAAAAGTATAATAGTTTGCCTAGGTTTCGACCTATAGTTACATGGCTACAGCCCTGATATAGGTTCAAGGTCATTCTGGGGCAAACATTATCCAATGCTCAGATTTTGATTTGTTTTCTAAATCTATAATTGTATAGTTGATTTGATTCCAAACATAGCTAGGTAAAACCTGACATTGTGATAGAATAAGGATTTTTTGCTATAAAAATATGATTCAATAAAATAACATAACGATACAAAAATGAAAATATATTGCACTGTACCAGAGAAAAATTTGAGCAACAGTTGAAGATTTCACTTAAGTGTTTTCCTTAATTTACGGGAACCCCTTAAGACACTATCAGTGATTCATCCGAAAAGAGTCAAACTATATGGAATTTGCATGAATAGCTTGCAAAGTGAAGGATAAGACTGTAGAACTGCCATAAACTACTTTTTTCAACTAAAGAATCAACAGAAAAGGAAGAAAACGGAGGTGTTCACAGATATTAATATCCATTCAATTACGTGTTGTAGTCAGTGTCCGTACGGACAGCTTCTGGTCTTATCATTTGCAGGGTATGTTTGGATACCTGTACTTGCTACAGACATGCAAAAATCTGATTTTGATGATTTTTTCGACTTCCTGATTTAGCAAATCACTGATAGTGCCTTTAAGTGCAAAAGTGTGCTTCGTGAATACAGCCCCACAGTATCCCTTAAATTCTGGACTGTTACAATTAACTTACAAAATTAAGAGTAACCCTTATATTGCCCCACCCAGGAAAAGAAATATTTAAAGGGGGGGGGGGATCTTTTAGGAAAATAATTGCACTTAGTATGCTTTGTGAATACGGCCTCTCAGGGCCGTAACAAACTGACCAGAGCCCTATAACTCTTATGTCAGAGATTCACGCAAGTCTCTGACCAATATTCTAATCTCATGAGTCAATCACATGAGTGAACAAGAAATAGTGTACATTTTAAAAGTTTCCAAGTGAGCAACAATCTTAGTTTTGAGTAACAAGTCTAATCTTCGTACCAATACCATATACTTTTGTATGAGGTCACTTTGAACGTCATTATGATCAACAAGTTTGATACATGATTGTCAATATACATTTGAAAATATGTTCAAAATATGTTACATATATTTTATCGAATGTATTCTTTATTACTCACAAATTTATTTTAGCACGTTGCAATGTCACGGTTTATTTGATATAACTAGGATGACCCGCTGGACACTAATGGGCGAACTCTCAGTTCGTTTCAGAGAACGGGCACCTGGGGACAAAACGTACATATAACTTCATTGACTGACTAGCAAATGCAACGGCTAACGACGGTGACTTGCCAAAATCGGCGCGGTGACCTGGAGTGAATCGTGACACAAATGAAAATGTTGTTCTTTGCGGGAAACTGTGAGTGACAACATTTTAATGGCGGGAATCGCGTGTTCGGGAACTGACGTTTACTACGTGAGGTGGGAGTGAGCGGACACTTTTAGACAGAGACAAGACAAAGCAACTTTACAAACGGTAGCACTTAATCATCGCCCGGTTGCTACAATCCAACCAATGAACGAAATACACACAATTTCGGCGGCACATGCCCTTACTACGTACTATAATGTCCTGATTTTTTTTTTATTCCTGTCAGTAAACGCATATTTTCGAGGTACGAATCATTTTTGGAGGGGGATGGTTTTGAGATCAAAACTAACAGCTGAAATGCTCAAGTTTGTTCAACAGAATATGAGCTTTACCCCTTTTACATGAACTTTTTTTGTATCGAATATGTAAAGGCATCATGCCAGCATCAAATTGAATAGATTGTCGTAATGTGTGAGACACTCTATCGATTCCTTTGTTTTTGCTCAATCAAAGAACGGAAATAAAATGTCATGACTCGAAGGCTGGTGCTAGGGAGGATTCACGGCCATGTATATAGCTTTTGTTTGAGTGACCAAAATCTTCGAAACTACGTAATAATTGGACCAAACTGGTCAAATATTATTTTCTAAAACACATGAATAAACGTAAAGTGTTAGATTTTCTAGTATTCCTTAGTGACGTAAGAACTTGGTGATTAATAATTACTTATATTCGTAACAGTTCTTATGTTGAATGCTTCAGAGTTTGTTCAAGTTTGGTGTTTGAATTTTTTTATTCAAGTGCCTTGCTTTGTAATATTTTCCTCGTGAGAAGGTGACATTTTTATTTTGGCCTTAATCTTACCCGGTACCGTGACATCGAATTTCTATTTACTGATTGGGTAAAGTAAACAGCCTCTCAAACGAATGAAATCGTCGCCACGCCCCAAAAAAACTATTTTAATGAACTGACAGGAATAAAAATCCATACTATAATGCAAGTTAACCCCCAAATAGCTGTTAGGGTATGAACTCTTTCTGTCCTTAACAGTCCGCACGTCGTATCATCAAAGTCAACAAATTAATATCAGCTACTATTTATTTAGACTAAATTTAGATATATTGTGCGCAGAGTAGATAAACAAATATGTGACTAACAGCCTTTATGTTCCTCTTTTCCTTTTATTGCAGGTATAGATGATGTGACATTTTTGTTTATGTTTATGGCGCCCCCTGTTGGTGGTAGAGAGAAACTGCAAGGCAAAAGCACCTATACTTTGGATGGGGAAATTCATCTATTGTTTCGAATTAAATAATACTAACTTTCCTATCAGCATAATAGCTATGCTACCATCTCATTTTGTGACCCATTTAGATCAGGAAAGATTTCTGCAAGTAATTTATAACCAGATTTTATGTTGTCTGATCACAGAAACTACTGTAATATTTGCCTGCCAGAAAAACACAAGGGCGTCCGGAATGTCAACAAGTGACGTCATAGGTCATCACTATCTATCCGTGCATGTTCGTAGGGTGTGTCGTGTTTGGGTGTGTAAGACGGTGGAATCTATAGTATTTTTTAACATTACATTAAAAATTTGAGATTTTTATGTCACCGAGCGATTACCCTAATATATGAGCATTCAACCATACGTCTTGGCAATTCCTAATATTCTAATAATTGATTATTTGACATCAAAATTGGAAGAAAAGCAATTTTGTTGTTCTTGCTGCAATTCTTTCTGTTTTCCAAATTCGTGTTGTTTTCCAAAATTGTATCCGTACCATGTTGAAAAAAGAGGGAAAGTTAGCATAGATGTAAATTGTGGAAATGTTCGATTTTTTAAAAAAGATAAATACCATTGAATATAGCTACCTTCTAAGATTAAAAAAGTCTAGTTTGGACTATCGATGACTTAAAGTTTACGTACAATATTAGCTCACAACGCCCAAGGTTTATCTGTGGAAAATTTACAGAATATCATATTTGTTTTAAAATGTATTTAAATTAATTCATTAGACAGTCAAATCTGATAGACCCCGTTGACCACAGTAATACTTTTACATTATAATTCTAAATAGTGCAACGATGCACTAGTACAGTTTTCCAACATTTATTTAACAACCTGAATGAACCTGAAATTTTACGCCCATAGTAACGGGACTACAACTGCAGAGTAGGCAACCTAGTATTTCTTTAACACCCTTGAAATGTGATGAACATGCTGGTATACAAATTTCAAAACATTTTTTATTCTTTTCCTAATAATAGATGCTTCGATGCTAGTAAACTTTTGAATGTTCGTTCATAGAGGTGTTCTAATTACCAGATATTCTGAGAAATTTATTTAGTGCAGGGGGTGGGGAGGGGGGTGAGCCATCATGTGTTTCTTATTGACTCGATTGTGAATATGCATGTATGGAAATAGTACTAAGTTTCGATCATTACTGAATTGGCGGGAAATTATTCGGATTTGTTACTCATTCGCGTAAAAAGATTGCTGGATAAGACTGCACGTTCTAAGAAACGCATACGTATACTATCTAAATTACTAGATATAAGAATAATCTAGCAGATTGTTATGGAGACAAAAATTTTGGATGAAAGCTAGATTTAAAATTTAAAATAATTAATAATATGACTTACATGATATTTTTAATTAATTGAGATTGATTTTTAATCCACTTTAAAAAAAAAACGCGTGTTTTTTTGTTTTTTAAAATTGTTGATTTAAAATAAAAGTTAATCCAAGATTAGCAATTGTTCGGCACGTTGACGGTCATTATTGGTTTTCCACGGTAGACGGGAAGGGCGGTTAACTTGACATCATATTTCAGTTATACAGGCCTGGAAACTCCTATATTATTTTTAGCACATACAAAGCCGGGGAGCCGTTGTTATAGCGCCCCGCGCAGTGAGGGGATAGACACTGGTTATGGAATAACCTTAGGTAGATAGTGAAAGTCCTACAAGAGTGCTTGTGTTGTAACACATACGGAAAGTTATATCCAAAATCACGATTTCATCATCTTTAAAACAGGAAAAAAGATAAAGAGAAAACAAAACTTATCAGGAGAGCTAGCTGACTATCTTAGATTTAGAAGTTATCTTCTTTAATAGATCATTGAACATTGTAAAATGTTGTAATTTGGACCACTCTATCAGGTTGTAATCATGTCCACTAACATTTGAACACTGCCTAACATGGTGGGGACAGTCGGACAGAGGCCTCACCCAGACGGGGAAGTTTTCTCTACATTATTATCGACTCCCTCGTTTATACCAGGTGCCAGATGCATAAAGAGACGTCACTAATGTCTATCTTTTCACGCAAAGAAGCACGCATCAGTTTCAAGTTTATTTTTATTTCGGCACTCACTATATATTCATATTATAAATAACATCAGATGATAATAATACAGAGAGTGAGTGAAGGAGCTAGCCAGTCTGTCCACGTCAACCACCTTGGTCGGTATTCGCCAATACTTTCGTCTGGTACGAAGTGTATTTTATTTGATACGGTCCGATCCGGTCTATAACAAATATTTTTCGAGGAAACAAATGAAATAAAAAATCTAATAGTATTTTACTACCATTAGGGTTTACCTCTAAAAATTATTAATTATAGGAAGATGAAAAAGACGAAGAAAATAATAACGCCAGTGAGGGGTCTCGAAACCTGGATCGCGGGTCTGGGGTCGAGCTCTACCAACTGCGCCATGCCACTTTACAAAACTGTTGTAGGAAATTCGCCGACCCGTATCGTTGAGGGCCCTGCTCATTAATTGACGTTGCGTGACGTCAAAATATTTGGGAAACAGCCAGGTTGTTGAATGATTGGAAATTGTATTTACTGTTGTAGAAGCCTGCAAACATTCCCCAACCTGCGCAATCGTTAAGGATTAGGTGTGTAGCAATAAACCATTCATCATTGATGGCTACCATTTACCCGTCCAAATGCGGATTAGGAGTGAAGCTTCAAAGGATGTACTGCATCGTTCCGTATCCAGTTTTCTGTCTCTTGGCATTGATCGCTACAGTTGGGCGAGTTAAATTCGACTTATTTCCTTCTAACATCTTCAAACATATTTATCATAAGTGGAAAATTTTTTATGGCAAATTCCTGAAGATTTAAGGGGTGGGGGTTCCATAGTACCCGCAAGAGATTTGGGTTTTCGGCGATTTTCAGTGGAAAAATATTTTCGAACTCTAATTTTTTTAATTGTGTAACTTTGATGCGCTTCTTTCCATAAAAAAAATTACTAAAATTGTATAGCCCGTTAATGAGTAATTAGCTTGGGCCTAGGAACCCCCCGACCCATTAGGGCCACCAACGGGGGGTGATTTTTAAAATAAAAAGTAACAAACCACTGTGCCGAAATATTTTTCTGCTTATGTATGTTCATATGCATGAAACAAAGTAAATACATAATCAGAAAAAATAAATAACCCTTATTGTGCATGAAAAGAAGCGGCTTCCATCATCGTGCGGACTGCGCAGCCAGTTGATATACAAAAACCTATGGCAAATAAGGTCTGCACCCACAATACAAAGAATGTTACAAAATGGTAATGTTGGTTAACTCTATGTAAATTGGTCCTTTAGAGCCAGATATAAAAACATAAAAATTATTTGCTATGTGTATGCGTGTGGGAGCAGGGTCGCGGAAAAAATGTTACTTTTGAGCGATTTTTTTCCGCATTCGAAAACAATGATTGCTCCCTAATTTACAGACGATAAAACGGAAACTCATTTATATGCACCTTTGGCCTGGCTACTTTATGCCCCTCAAAGGTGGTATGGTTTCTTTGAAAAATTCAATCGGAAAGTGGTTTGCTTAGGGGGGGTTCATCGGACCCCCAGCCCCCATTAGCACAAAACGTGATGTGGAAAACACATTAGGCACTAGTGTTAACCTCTATACTGTACCATATTTGACTTGCATCGGTTGTAATAAACTTGTGGCGTTTTTCCATTATGAATAGATTCCAAACCCTTCGAAATTTGACTGTTTCGCATGCCGCCCTGGTCGAAGAAGAAAATCCTATCGGAGATGTATTGCCACACGCACGTCTATTAATGCTTCATTAATTATGCTTGATATTCTTTGGAACCTAAGTCTCCGGCCCTCATTCAAACGAACAAACATTGCGGATAAGTTCATACGTTCCAGGATGAAGGATTTTTAGCGGATCAGTGAACGAAAGTTCACATTGCTTCAACGGCGAATATTTTCATAGGCCACGCGGGATTTTGTTTGTTAGTGTTGAAACTATAATAGTTAACCTTACTCTACGAAAATTGTTTTAAAATGTGCGTCGTAGCGAATAATGAGTCGATCGTAAATCTAAAACAATTATTCCAAATCGGTCAAATTGGTTATCAATTTGAAGAGAAAAGATTTTGGGTGATTTTCCCGAGCATTCCGATGCCTCCGAAGACGGACTTATGAAAGGCGAAGAAAGAATGGAGAGTTTCATGATAGGAAGTTCCATGATGCAAATGAATGGTATTACAAATGATTCCGTCATGCGCTGAGGACCTTGCGTAGTGCTTGACGGAAATGAATGGTTAATACCTACTTGCATCAATGGGACTTCTATATTATATGAAACGTCTACCAAAAGGGCGCGCGATAAATCATGTGATCTAAAATGTGAAGACTCTACATCATGGTCCTTCCCATGATTTTGTACTACCCCCATGATGTCATCGTGACGTCACAAGGGTTTCATTTAAATAAAAATCATAAAAATTCACTTTGGCTCAGATGTATTGCGGGTTTTCGTATGTTTTTCAGCGTTCCAAACCTATGTTGAAACCATTCTAAGGCGTTCCCCATGCGATGACATGTTAAAAATGTTGGCTACATTATAGATCGGGGCGTTTTAGGGTCATGACTGGTATGCATTACGAAAATTTATTGAGGAGTTCCGCCAAAAGCCCTAGTAGTTGTTGCTACGCCGACTACGCGGTGGTTCCGGGAACATTGGGTCAAGGTTGGGCAGAACCCAATAACATGCTTGAGTTACATATGCTTATTGCAATGTAAAGACTTTTTAATTCAATACAGCACATTAAATTGCTTATTAAAGATGATAAAGATTTAAACAACTGATTACATTAGTATAATTTTGCATGATAAAGGCTGTGTAGGCTTACGGAATGCTCCATGACACAGAAATTGATTTTATGCTGTCAATCTTACACCATTCCATAGCTTAGTACAGGGCCGTAGCATGAATTTTATTGTTGGGGGGGGGGGGGTGCAGAGAAGTGGGACCTTTTTTCGACAACAATTTTTTTCGTCGCCTGCGCTCGCCGGTTGCCCAAATTTGTTTACCGTCACCTCAAACTCAGAATAGCGGGGGGGGGGGGGGGAGTGGGGTGGTAGGGGGGGAAACATCGGCGGTGCAGATTAATGAGTGTTTTTTATTTCTCGGGACCGATGATGGCGTCAGGTGTGTAGAATGAAAGGGACATGTTTTGTGACTTGGGTCGGCACAGGATGGGAGCATATATGTGGAGTTGTTGATAATTTGCGCGAGAACAAGCGGTTGCGGCAAATCTTTGCCCCACGCGGAGGAAGGGGGGTGTGTCTTTCATTTATTTTTCGTGGATGGGTGTTATGGATAGCGGTACTATACGTTTCGTATTGGGATATTGGTAGGATGGAATGTAATCACTAAAGGTATTCTATCCTCTTTGCTCTAAGTATACAGGGTGTATTAAAATGAAGTAACATTGGAAAATACGATCTATTAAAACGTTTCAGGTATTTGGTCAAGTAGCTGTAGCGTTAGGTAAACGCCAGCGTACCCAGCGGGGGCGAGGCACGCGCACACACCCGGGAATTTGCCAAAAAGGTCCCCCCGCAACCCCGAGGTCCTCCAGACCTGGTTACGCCCCTGGTAAACCAACACCTTTTACTCCAACAAGTGAACATCATTGCAAGTGACATTATTACATCGGACTCAGACTACTAATGACATAGTCAACTAGAATAAAGATAGTAACCTAAATCACAATTCTAAATTTGAGATGAATCGGATTTTTCGTTTTGATGCAGTTCAACATTTATGTTATTAGTTACGTCCCATACGATACAGTATAAACATAAATTCCGGATCTGGAAATTTAGAACAAGTTGTGGATTTTGCTATAATGAAGGAATTCCGATTTATAGCTTAGCAATTTCACAGCACAGCGATTAGTATATGTGGACAAGCAGTATGTACCTGCAAAAACAAAGATTTTTTTGGAATTGAGGGCGCCCTCCTCAGGAAATCTCTGAGTCAACCTTTAAGGACTCTGTGACCATTTGTTGTAAAAACGCTGACAACGCAGTTTGCGTAACGTCGTGAATTACCAAAAAAATAAATTTGTGTGTGTCAGTACTTCCGATTGTTTAGTCTCAGTCCTCGACATGTCTGCCATTTTTCTGGATTCAACTCCTTTTCTGGTCATAGCATTAACAGCGCGCCTGACAAGATATCTGTACTGCCTGAGTGGTGAAAAACTACTTATTTTATACACCCCTTTGGATTTGTTTCATTGCGTGCGCGTGTTGAGCTGCGAACGCTCCTACGAATCGCCCAGAACTCTGTTAGTTAGTGTGTTTCGTTTCAAAATCGTGGGTCGTTCTTTCGGTAACATAAAATAATGTATCCAGTGATTCTCATTTTACAGCTGTCCCGGTAACTTATTTCCAATCGGCCACGAACACGCCTTACTTTCGCTTATTACCATACAAAAAAAAAAAAAAAATAGCGGTGGGTGACCTCTGTTTCTGACCTATCCCAGGTCAAAGTTCCGAATATACCTGGGTTAAAAATATTAGAACTGTTCAATATTGCTGTGATAAAAACACCACACTCGGTCGTAGCGAATCATACCGCCATATTGGAAAATCGATTCTATTTTATCTTAGCAACGGTAAACTTTCTGAACAAAACACATACCTGACGATGTTCTTGGATGTCTAAGGACATTTTATAAGCGAGAGTCGCCAGGCAAAATCAACAACAAAGTGCTTGTCTTCATGCTGTTATGTTTACGTATGCTGGGCACTTCGGTGACAGGTCAATTCGGCAACAAACCAATTCGGCGACACCAATTCGGCAACAAGCCAATTCGGCAACATTTTATATGGGGAATCTTTGCACGTGTGAGCTCGCGATACGGAAATATTGCTTGTTATTTTCTGTTCGTCTTTTCTTGTGTACAATTTTGGTGTATTATAGTTATTTTACACAATAGTGTTAGCCTCTTTTACCAGTCGTTTTTGTAATAAAAAATACCAGTGAATTCAAACTTTTGATACCAAAGGGATACAGACTTATTGTTTGTGATGTTCCTCTTTCCTTGTGTACAATTTTGGTGTATTGTAGTAATTTTACGAAAGGGATTTTAATCATTTACCCTATTAAATCTTAGGGCTAAATGATGTTTTGCTTGGATGTTATGAGCAAAATCTGCGAAAATGTGCCCCATTTTGGTCGACCAATATTAATTTTGAACTCCCACAACCTCATATGCTATTGGTTCATTCGCAGCTTCCGAGACATTCTCGGTCTTGTTAAAGGTGCAACGAGAGATTTCAAATAACAGATGTCCCGAAAAAATGTGAAAATTCTGATTTCGGCACTGATGTAAAGCTTTGTATCAAAAATATCCCCATCTGTAAGGATTAAGCTGAGAACTGTTTCTTTGGTACAAAAATTGTGAAATTTCTAATTTTGTATAGGAGCAAATACGAAATTCAGCCTATGTTTTCTATTGAAATTTAAACAAATACAAATCACCTTTTGTTTTCATTTTAAGTTATATCTGTAACCAAATAAAAGGTAAGGAATCTATTGAGCATCTAATCTATATGAAATAAATACATATCACAGTAAATAAAGATGACTTGAAATCTCTCATTGCACCTTTAATATACTGCCTGAGTGTGTCAACTTCTTCGGTAATCCGTCTTTCTAGTTAATAAATTTAGTCGGAGGACTTAGCCTACAGAAACCTTTGATTTCAAATAAAAATCAAGAGGCGTAATATCAGGAGACCTTTGGGTCCATTTTACCTGCTGGTTCAACGCAGTGATACGATTGCTGAAGAGTTCTGCAAGACGTCTTGTTACATTTCTCCTATGGGGCACCATCCTGTGCACACAAAGCATGTTGAAAATGTCCACCACTTCTCTGCATGCAAAAACGGGGGAGGTTCTGTTCAATGGAACAAGGACATCATTAATCATCTGAAGGTATTGATCTCCATTGGTGTTATCTCTGATATGGTGTTCCTGTGCCAGTATGACCACCCCAAGCAGTCAATTCCTTTCTGTCATCTCAAGAGGAGGCTGCCCTCTTGACGCATACTCTCGTACATTTTGAGTAGTCACAGAGGTGTTTAAAGCAAAGTCAGCTTCATCCCCAATTATAAAGTCTTCCAGGAAAACGAAGGACGGTTTCTGAGCGTTGATAGTGTTGGGGCTTCAATTGACGTCTTCTTATATTTATAATCTGATAGGAGTGGAATTGTAGGCGTGTTATCCTGTTGAAAGTGACAAACGGAATCTGAATCCATTTCGACGACAGTTAAGTCTTCGACCTGCTACGTAATACGGAGGTTGCCGGTTCGAGTCCGGCCAAACGCACATGGGTTTTTTCAACACTTGTGTGCGCTGGCCACCTCCAGAAAAGATTAATAAACATACATACAGTTTCACATGTCTTACAAAAACAGTCACTTGTATACAGTATACTTGTGTGACTCCATTTCTTTATTTGCTTTGTTCCGTTATTTCTTTATTTGGCGGCCAAGAAATTCAACATTCAAGTCGTCATTAGTTTAACAAGTAAACCCGAACTCTTGACGAGAAATCACGATTTTTGTTTATGTTATCAGACAATATTTTCTGAAGAATCAACTCTATGTCTGCATTATAACTTACCGACCATTCAATTAAAAACTTACCTAAAATATCACCATTTTATGAAGAAATATATGAAGCTTGGAGTATTTTAAGGAGCAAAAAACACAACTGTGTTCAACGACAACAGATGGGGTGTTAAATGAAGTTTTGTGGTATAATATATAGTTGGATCACAAGTAAAGGTAAACCTCTCTTCATCAGTGAATGGGTCAAATCAAACATATTTACTGTAAGAGATGTGTTTTTCATGATCTAAAAAAAAGGGCTCAAAACAAATACTTCTCGTGCAAATTGCTTTTTTTTACCTTAAAAAATACAAAAATGTATTAATGTAAAATGGGAAAAACATTTAAAAGATTAAGATTAGAAGAGCATAATCAAAAGAAGATCTATGTTTTAATTCCCCCACTGAAGAAATTAAGGGTAAAACATTGCAACTGAAAGATGTAACAACCAAAATGTTTTACGTCTTACTTGTAGAAAGAAATAAACCACACTTTCAAATTGATGTATAATATTGTTCCAGTTAAAAAGAACCTTTCAAAATGGAACTTATCGGATAATCCCTGGTGTACTGAGTGTAATGAAGAAGACATTCTTCATGTTTTTGTCAAATGTAAAATTTTATTACCATTCTGGAAATGAATTGAGACTCTATTACAGGACACCTTCCGAAAAGAAATGGTGAACTTAGATGAGATAGTGATTCTTTTTGGTCTCAATTTGACTAATAGAATATCTAATTTAATTAACTTTGTGTTAAGTTATGCTTTGTATACTATATAAATGCATGGTGAAAAGGAAATTCGAAAACAATAATAATGTCTACAATAACCTGAAATGCTTAATGATTCAAGAAATCAAAAATAAAATTAGCATTGGAAACAAAATAAAATCTCGTCTTTTGTCGGCTAAAGATCTTATAATTTTAGGTAACATATTTGAAGTTCTTTGTGTTTGTACCATGTACAGTAGTTTTAGTTTCTAATGTGTTTAATTATTGTTTCTCTACATTTATACACTTTGTTACCTTATATTTTTTTTAATTCTGATTATATGTGAAATTTTGATGTTTTGCAGAAATAAAACCTGCCCGTTGTGGGCGAAAAAACTCTACTGTAAGGATTAAATTTTCATGTATGAATGTACGAGGACGATGTTATAATATTTTGGCAATTGGAACACCATGCCTACCTCGAAGCGCCCAAATCGCTATGTAGTTTGCAGTATGTATTGCTGTATCTATTCTGATACATTTGGGCGAGTTGCAATATTGAATGTGGCTTGGCCACCATTGTCTGGTAATCACAAACACTTAAAAGAAAATTCCGAGATGGTACTCAACTCCTAAATTTAAAGAGGTATAGTAGATTTCAAATTACGTGAGCCTCCTTGCATATTTGGACGGGGGGAATATTGATATGGGGTTCAATCATCGGCTATGCAGAGACTAGGCCTTTGTTGCCATTACAAAACATATTGTGACCATGGTACAAGGTTTCTGTAAAGTATCGGCTTACTGGGAACTGATGCATTCAGTTTATATACAATGGTCTGTTTATGATTGAAGGACTTATTACAAAGGTCTTGTCCACACGGTCGGACTTAAGTCACTTATTACCGGTGTGGCAGGAGATATGGTCCGCCGGTCTCACAGTCCGACAACAATGGTGAACAATAGGGCAATCTATTCAGTTGACTCTTCACGTTACATTAGTTTCACGCTTTATTTCGTTGTCGTCTATGGAGCCCGGACTGTGGTTCCTGCCGGACCATATCTCCTTTTACACCGGTGTGGCAGGAGATATGGTCCTCCGGGCTCACAGTCCGGGAACAATGGTGAACAATAGGGCAATCGATTCAGTTGACTCTTCACGCAACATTAGTTTCACGCTTTATTCCGTTGTCGTCTATGGAGCCCGGACTATGATACCTGCCGGACTATGATTACATTCACACCGGTGTGAAAGCGCATATAGTCCGGCAGATATTATAGTCCGGCGGGCTATTGTTCCTAGGGACAGGGGTCCGAAGTCCCTAGGAACAATAGCCCTAACATGACTATGAGGAGAATGCTCCTCCGGACTATGGCTCCTAGCTACAGAGGTCCACTGGACAACTGTACCTAGGAATGGTAGCCCTTACTGCATCATGTATATATTTTAGCCTATTGTGTATGTGAACCGGTGTGAAAGGAGATATAGTCCCCCTGGAGATATAGCCCGGGGGAATGTGGTTCCTAGGGACAGGGGTCCTTCGGACCCCTGTCCCTAGGAACAATAGCCCTAACCGGACTACAGAACCGATTTTTTTTTTTTTTTTTTTTTTTTTTTTTTTTTTTTTTTTTTTTTTTTTTTTTTTTTTTTTTTTTTTTTTTTTTTTTTTTTTTTTTTTTTTTTTTTTTTTTTTTTTTTTTTTTTTTTTTTTTTTGTCGTCAACCGCCTTAGTGGTCTAGCGGTAAGGTCTCTCTGACTTGCGATGTGAATGAACCAGGTTACGGTCCGAGTAGAGGATGTTTATATTTTAATTGTTTTTAAATTGCACCAGGTTTAAATTTTAGGTTTGCGGAATTGCCGGTTTAGGTTTGGGATCACTAGGCCCTAGTTATGACTGTCCACCGGACAATATTACACTTTTTTCATTGTCCTGAAATTGAAATTTACTTAGCCCTCACGCCATTGATTCTCACAAAATCTCACAAAAATGTATACGGCTGGTGTGCTATTTGTGTAATTGTAGATTTTTGTACCATAAAGGTGATTTTGTAAGATGGAGTGATTTTTAAGGTACAGTGAACCCACACACAATGCGCGCACACACACACACACACACACACACATTCACCCACACATGTACACCACACAGGCACACTGGCACACCACACACGCATACCAAAAACTAACACACAACGAACGCACGCATACACTCACACACCCGCACTCACAAATGCACACAAAATACAACAACAAAGAACACATGCAATTCGAATCACACAAATAGAAAAAAGAAGGGAAATAAAGGAAACGAAATGATTTCGAGCCTTCGCATATGAAATTCAAAATATTGATACAATTGAACCCCAAGTGAGTGGGTTCGAGTTAATTAGATTAAAAATGTCACAAGTGTGAGTCCGTTGATACCAATTGGAACTTAAAGGGAATAAGTGCATACTTGAAAAATTTGGTCTAATATCTCTTAGACTACCAACTTAAACCACGTCATTGTAATTGTTGAATATCAGACTATAAATGATGTCATATAAAATATGCCTTTAAAAATATTAAAATAATTATTAGAAATATTTAATTCTTAAATCTATCTAATAGTATGGCTTAAGGTCAGCTTAAAAACACTCTACGTTATTTTGTACTAGTAAAGTGTGCAATATTATATGGCTATTTTAAATAAATAATCATTTTTTTGGTAAACGACGGGTACAACATGGAACTGAATATGCAATAGGAGTCTCTTGAGGGTATTTTCACCACAATTATGTGATTTTTCCCAATTTCTGGGATTCATCTTATTATTCTTTCACACTCACAGAGTTTTCCATTCTGGTAAATTTATTATTTGTTATTTTAAGTGGTGTTTATTCTCAGGCCTAAATGGGTTACGCATACTCTCCCATGTTTTGTTTTTGTTGTTTGATGTGTCATTGCGGTATGTTTTTTATGGAAATAAATGAATTGGAATGTTGAAATTGGAATATTTTAGTTGTAAAAATAGATTAAATATACGGCCTCTTGTTTCTATGCCAATTTCTGGGCACGCAGTCTGTGTGTAGCCCTATAAATAAATCATACCTTTATGTGACAGTATACGCAAAAACTGAAGTACACTAACTTTTTTTTATCGAATGAGTATTTGATATTGAGCGGCGCACTGGGTCTCATGGCATTTTGTGAAATTGCATTCTGATTAATGTTCAAAATACATTAAAACCCAAGTCATTAATTCTTTGAATAGACTAAAGGTTGAAGAAGTAAGTTACCATTATTTGTAAGTAGACGATCCTTTTGGGAACAGTTTCATCGAGCTTCCTTGCAAGACACTGCAAAGGAAAGTACTCTGTCAGTGAGAAAAAAATACGCATTTTTACGACATGTCCTGGGCTGCACTAGCAAATAATTTCTAATAATGCACTTACGTTTTAAGGTGTTTAAGTTGGATAGTGCCCTGTGGATATATGAAGACTTTCTTGTCATATTCTACATAATCCAATAAAAAAAAAAAAAATATATTCAAACAAGAAAATGCGGCCAATTTATAGTGGTTTAATGTGGGGGAAAACTCCGATCTAAAACTCTGTTTTCAGTTGTTTTTATATATTTAAATTAAATGATCAATAATTCTTAAATAAAAAGAAAATACAATAAATAGGTTGAACTACCAATTTATCATTTTTTAGATATTTTTCGTGGATGGTGTTTTCCTGATGCCTATTGACTATGTGGTTTAGTAAAAACACTTGTAAACTCAAAGGTCGTTTATGCTATAACAGCGGTCGAAGACTTCCCAAGTACCTTTTCGCCTTACCAAATTCCAAATTCGTTTTTTTCCGGGCCACCGGGAACCTCTCATTAGCAAAAACACGTAATCATAGTTCGCACAACAAAACGCCCTTGTACTTATCGAGAGCTGGTTAAGTCTAGCGGGTTCAATTTCTACCGTATAGTATGTGAACGATAAGAAATTATTCTTCAATTGCTATGTGCTTCTTGTGTAACAGTCCTTTTTTCAAATTTCTTATCATTCTTCAGAATTTCTTGGAACCAGCCGGAAAGTTTTATCAACTGTAGGCATTTAGAGCGTACGTGAGGCGAGCAGGAATTGAGTGGAGGCCCCGTAACGTCCGCCAGCGGCATGCTTAAAACAACGACGCTTAATATGACGACGTTGTACATCATTACATGATTTCATGATTTACGTCACAACCCGGTATCAGCTCTGTGTTTAAATTCCCTCGTACTTTCGTAATACTTTCACTGCATGATTCCCTACTTCTAAAGATAAATTCTAGTAAGTGTAAACAGTTTTTCAGTGGATATATCCAGCATTTTTACTTATTTTGTATAGCGTTGTTGGGTTATTGTAAGGATTTAACCAAGAATGGCGTACCATGGGCAGGTAACCGGGGACGGTAACTGAGTTTAGGATTGAAGTTAGACTGGTCTAGGCAGGATGTCTGATTTGTCGGGCGAGGAACGGGGCTACAGTCAGCTCCTGAGGTCACAGTTGACACAATTGCATAACCGAGAAATTGTTTGTACGAGGTCAGAAGGCAGGATTTGCACAAACACCAAAGGCACGCGTCCTTGCTCTTTGTTTGAATCCCCACACAGAAGGCGGTGCAAATCAGTGCTGTTTTTCGCCATGATTAAAGTATAGTGGAATTCATGTTCAAACTGGCAATCTATGAACTACCCGTGGGTCCCTTCGCTTTCTCCACCAGATACAGCTTCACGTGCACGACTTTTTTCACAGATAGATGTCCCTTTATGATTTGGTCAACTGTAAAATGATGTGGGGCGCCTGAATTTGTCAAGACCACGCATTATTTAAACGCGATTTTTTTTCACTTTTCATCCTTGTTTTTTCAACACCCAAAAAATCCTTATAATTATAATTATACCACTGACGTATGAAAGTAGACTTTTAAAACATTTCTGCAATATTTTTGTAAAATGAAACAACGTATTTACGAGCCCCAAAAAACGAAGTTGTTTCAAACGTTTTCTACCAACTGTAGAGGTCCGCGCGGCACCATTGTTTTCATGTGAAAAGAAAATAAATGCATGCCAGCGTGAACCTGCGTGTCTCACTGGCTAGGATATTCGTAGCTTTGCATCATTGCATGTTTATTTTCCTTTGGGACTTGGACCATTTTTCAAATTCACGTGCTGTGCTTAAACATTGAGTTTGTGTACCCTTCGCACCGGTCTTAGCGTATAACTGTCAATGCTGTGTTGATACACTTGGCCGATGTTACCTTCCCGGCGACAAGAAAGAAATGATTCACACGCACATCCATTACCGTCGATAATATGGTTCGCGCTCAAAGGATTAATTATGGGGCGTCTTCTGAGCTGCTGTTGGTCGTTATAATGAACACACTGAATCTTAAGTGTAAATGTTAAAACAAAATAACCTATATTTTGCAGATTCTGGTCATTACTGTTTTACGTTTGTGATGTTTATATGGTTTTTTAAATCTTTATTCTGTGTCCTCAATTGTATTATTAATATATTTTGTTGTTACTACATCTTATACTATTTGTAGTAGCAGTAGCAGCTAGTAGAAGAATTATTTTCTTCACATTTATGGGATTTCAGGTAAAATACAGATGCAGATTCAGATGTGTTTTGAGAAGAGACATAGATGTAGGCCTATCGAGAAAGGCCTACATCATAAGATCAGCTTTCTCGAAGCTAAAATTATTAACTTTTAATGCAATTTCCTTCCACTATTTAATTACACCCTACCACTCATTCCCAACACATGCAAGATTTTCTATAAATTTGACCAAATTCCTTAAAAAAAATTCCAAAATTGTGAAACAAACGCGAGAAAATCCCGTTTTCCCCTAACAAAAACTTACTTTTTAAGTTGATGTGATATCTTAATATTCCATATATACATATTCCAACAAATAACTTACAACAAAGGAGTAAATACGAACATAAACAAACTTAAACAGGTAGTGTGCCAATTTACATTTTTTCCTTATATACTCTGGAATTTCTGGACACGGATTTATTACACTTTTAAGCTTTTCCTGTAAGTCATGCGACTCTATGTGGCAGTTAACATACTTGTTCATCATGAGATATATGGGCACTCATCCATTCTGTTAATCTGCTAAAACAAATACATTTAAATTGTTATGTTTATTCGCTACAATGTGTCTACCCATAGGATTCATAAAAAAGGCTGTTTTTGTATTATCTACAGCATAAAGTTTCCCAGAGTTATGAATATAAAACAGCAAAAATCAAGAAAAGGGTAAAATTTCCAGTGGTACAGGGTCAAATTGGAAGTTGAGGGAAAACGTCCCTTATTAGTGCATAACAAATAGCCGCAAGTTTCCCCTAACCTGCTACACAGGCTAATAATAATAATAATAGTGCATAACAATATGGAAATCAAATCTGAATATCTGAATTATATCATATATTTGCTGCAGCAGCTGTAAAAATAATAATTGTGTCATGTCTATTTATGAGAAAATGTTTGATGTAAAAAGCAAACATTTTTTAAAGTACATTTACAGGTACCATACCGCTCTATATTTCAACATACATACGTTGCATAGTTTGACACCATACAATTTGTATCTTAAGTTTGCCATCAGTATTATACAGATCGCGCCGCTGTATATAATTGTCAGGACATTGTATTTCTAGAACTATCACCGTGACCCGCGCGTTGAGTTGTGACCCCAGCTTCCGAGTGTGTATGTTATTAAAAATAACAAGCTCTAGAGCTGTTATTAAAAATAACACCCCAGTACCCTCCTCGAACCCGATTCGTAGTAGATAACGCACGGGAAAACAATAGATAACAACAAAAGACTCTAGCACGAGAAGTGCATTACCAGATACCATGGTCCAAGATGTTATTACCAGATACCATGGTCCAAGATTGAATAATGATACCCAGTGTTAGTTGTCCAATGGACATTAATATCAGATGCCATGGTCCAAAGGACAATGATACCCAGTGTTAGTTGTCCACTGAACATTAATATCCATTATCATGGTCAAGGGGACCATATAACAGTGTAGTTGTCCACTAGGAATTAATATTACATTATCATGGTCCCGGGGACCATGATACCCAGCGTTAGTTGTCCACTGGACATTAATATACATTATCAGTCCAGAGGACATGAGACCCAGTGTTAGTGTCCACGGAATTAATATATATTTACCATGGTCCAGGCACATGGTATATGATATCAATGTCCAGTGTCCAGGGACAATGATACCAGTGGTAGTTTTTCACTGGACATTAATACCAGATACCATGATCCAGGGGGACATGGTACCCAGTGGTGTATGTCCAGTGGACTTTACTGTCCATCATGTGGTCCATGGACCATGATTCCCAGTGTTAGTTGTCCATTGAACATAATTTTAGATACCCTGTCCAAGGGACCATGATAACCCAGTGTTAGGTGTCCACTGGACATTAATATCCATTCCATGGTCCAGGGTCACATGTCCACGTTTGAAAGTCCTTGGATATAATGATAAATAAATACATGATAAATATTGTCTGGCATGGGTAAATTGGGGACCAAGGAATATAAAAACCGGTATTAATTTTACATACTTCCCCGGTCTACAAAAGGCGAATTGAGGCCTATGGAACAGGATTGTTCTGGGATGGGCAATTTGTGTCAAAAAAGGGATTTCGATTTTACTCCAAAATTCGGTCCTCCCCTTACAAAAAAAAGGGGGGTAATTTAGCTTTGGCAAAGGGGCGTTTTACCAAATGTTAATTTTGCAAGAATAAAAAACAGTAATTTTTGGCTTGATCCGCTCGCAAAATCTATTTTGCTGGCCTTTTTTAGGGACTTTTAGTTTATCTAGGCTTAGGTCTTTTTGGCACTGGAGGGCGTCCGCCTCCTTAGCCACCCGCCCCCATTGCTTACGGGCCTGGGGAAATTTTGAAGCGTCGAACCCCTCCTGATTTTGCCTTGCTTAATAAAATAAAGGATTTTTTTTATGCCCGTTGTGATATAATAGTATTACTACGTTTGTGAGTTAGGCTTTTGCTGACTTGATAGAACTTTTACTGACTTCGAATATTTGTTTTGAAATTATGGATGAAAGGTAAATTCCAAAATGTCCATAAATATCAGAATTTCATTAACAATTATGTTTGTATGTAGAGCTTCCACTTACCTGATTACAATGTTGTCAATTCAACATTTCTCAAAAACGATCTCCATAATATATAGCCGGAAAACTATAACCCTCGTCTACCGAAGGGGGGGTGGTGGGTAACATCCCTTACAGGTTTTTTCCCCGGGCTTGCTAACATCCCCTTCTTTGGTTGCAAATTATGTAATGTCAATTGACATGGTCGTCCTTTTCATCCAAAACCAAACCATCCAACGGGGTGGTGTGGGTAAGATTACAGGGGTGATCCCAAAGTGATAGAGAGGGGGTGGCAACCACCCCTCTTCGGGAGAGGATAGTTTACCCACATGTCTAGCACAACACAGAAAAGTCACAGGCACTTGATTTGGTACCCGAAAAGTAGCAATGGTCCTCCTCTTCCATTTGATACCAAAATGAGTGCACACATGCCTAGCATTAAGGTCACAGTCATAAAGTTCGCATGTTAGCAAAAATTGTCAATTTCCATAGACATAGAGGGGACATTTCAATTTTTCGCCAAAAGGTGGTTAGGAAATCCGATTTTCATGCGGTGTTTGGCTCTACTTGATGGTGAAAATGATGTTAGTATAATGAGAGCATTTAGTGCTCAATAAGCCCCTGCCCCCCCCCCCGTTTTTGAGTCGCTAAAATGCGAAAATGACACAACATTATTCAGTATTTTGTACTTTCCTCAACATATGCCGTCATAGTGGACGTCAGCGTAATGGGGATGTTGGTATATTTTGATACCAATGGAAGAAGAAAACTCTAAGCTATCCTGTGTGGTACCAAATTTACAGGAATCGGATTCCAGTAAGAAAATCCAAGGCGGGTGGAACCCCCCTCCCCCCTTGGGAGTTTTGTGACAAAAAATGGCTCAGGTAGACATTGAGCATTACAAGATGCATTGTACTGAGAAGGTTTTGTGATAATTGTGGATTTAAACATGCAGACTTCATTTTATGAAACAAATTTAGTGAATGATCGAACATAAAATTTATGAGTTTTTTGCAACTGATATTATGTTTATTGGAAAACGGGATGGAAGTTAGCTTGTATTTCTTAGTGTTTATTTGTAAGAAAATGTCTCATGGTTATCCATAGTCTATGCTTACAATTTAATTCCATGCGTCAGTAGTCATATTATGCAAGTCAGGACATGTACTTGCCCATCAGCGCGTCGGCGCCCAGCGTGATCTACACCACGCGGTAGGCAGCAATGAAGGAACATGCTCAGTTTGCTGTTTGACACTACCATAGGTGGGGTGGGTCTGAATTGCCGTCGTTTTGAAGCGCTTCTGTTACCTTTTTGGATTGGGCAAGTTTAATAAAAAAAAGAAAAAATATTTAATTCCCATTTTATTGAAAAATTATTGTAGGCGAGAGCATGGGGGGGCTGAGCATGAATAATCAGGATTGTGATGTTAGGTTAGATTTATGAAGAAATATTGTCGAAAATTTGGGGAAAATTCAAAACATTACTCGTCCACACCTTTGAAAATTGAAGGTCAGTATTTTCGTAATTAAAGTTAATGAATCTGTCAGGATTGCTTCTGATAATAAATTTCGTCATTCTAATGGTCCGCTCGGATGTTAGGTTTCTGTAATGTAAAATTGGAATTAAGAAGAAAGGTGCCAAACATATTAGCGTGAAAAAAGAGAAGTAAATCGCAAGTGCATGTTTACAGTCAATGACATTTAACTTCGAAAAAATCACTTGCATTCATTATTTCGATTTAATCTTAAAAAATCATTAATTGCATACCATATGGCAGTTGATGGGAGATTAGTTGGTGTGTGTTTTGTGTCCCAACTCTTATAAAATCCGAGATTTGAAGGAGAAAGGGAGGTTTTTACCGATTGTCTCCATTTTTGTACATGTCCCTATGGCACAGCGCGCGGTTTACGTGGACTGCTGCCGTCGTACATCTTGTCGTTTCATGCAAAACATAGCAAAGTTATTGGGTGGATAAGCGTAAACCATGGACCTTGCCTTCTTGCTCATGTACGGTTATAGCGGTCCATTGAATGCGTGGCGCATGGGTTGTTGTCGTCGTTGTTGTTTACAATGCAGGTTATGGCCGACCCCATGTAGGCTGATGAAAATTGATGGGACTGTTTTGCGATAATTATCTTGAGTAATGATGTTTGACTACTAGTAAATATAATAAATGAACTGGGAATATATTTAGTAATTTTTGGAAATAATAAGATTTTGTTGTGTGAAAAAAATGCACATCGGTGGAAATTCTTCTCCTCTTTGATTTGTCATTGTTAATTATTCACGGTCACTATGCAAATTAGGGTCATTCACTGATTTTATGCAACATGCGCACTGAATGCTAATAACTAGGAGAATTAGAAAATAATTATAATGTTGGTATATTATTTAAAATTGTAAAAAGGTAGACTGATTCAAGAACATGATTAAATATTTTTCTCTTTGAATTCATGAAGGATAATTTTCAATGTAAAATTAGGGTCATTCATTGAATGCGGCACCGACCGAACTGCAAATAATAAGGAGCATGGTATAGGAATAAATTGTTTTATTATGTGAAGATTGTGAATGAAGTGTAGGAGCGATGAAGGACATAGTTAAAATATTTTCGCTCAAACTGTTAGTTGAGGAGAAGTTAAATTCAAGTTAATAGTTAATATATTATATTATAGAGGTGAAGATTAAGGCTAATGTTACGTCTAAATGATGGGAAGTTGGTTATCTTCTCTTTATGTTTTGAATATTATATGGTGAATATAAAAATAAATACTAATACTAAAATAACTTCTAAGACACATGATAAATTTTCCTTGCAATCAACAGTTTTAGAAAGTTTATCACTTCTTTCTTGCATTTTGGATTTGGTGAATTAATTTAACGTGTTTGTCATTTTGTGTTTTGCCGGATATAACTAAACTTCAATTAAAATAATTATCATTTGTGGGATAGTTAGGAACATGCTCTCATAGGGACTCATTATGACGTCCCTATGAAATAGACGGATATGGATTTATTGTTGTATGGTGATGAGATGCTGGGAACATATTGCCCCTCGCTTTAGAGTTCGTGTAAATGTGTAATAAAGAAACTGGGATACTCCCATCAGGCGAGTGTACTAGATCGAGGGGGGTGGGGTGATGTAGAGTTAAAATAACAATACAGATACTCACATCATGGCGGATATGTATTCTGACGAGGGGGGATGATGTTAAAACAAGATGGAGATAATGAGGAAGTTGATGGAATAAATAAGATAATAAGAAGAGATACTGACCTCCTCTTCGTATTCCTTTTGGCATTAACCATGATTTGTATTGCAGTTATTAAAGGTAAGCTAGGGCCATTGTGGTTCAAACCTCGTGCACTCGACGCTTCAGGACGAGGTCCCACTCTACAATTCAGGACGAGGTCCCACTCTACAATCAGGGACGGGTTAGGTCCCATTCGACAATTCAGGGACGAGTTCCCACTCGACACTTCATGGAACGAGGTTCCCACTCTTCATAGGGACGAGGTCCCACTCTCCGCTTCAGGGACGAGGTCCCAATCGAGGCTTCAGGGACGAGGTCCCAATCGAGGCTTCAGGGACGAGGTCCCTCTCGCCGCTTCAGGGACGAGGTCCCATTCGACGTTTCAGGGACGAGGTCGCATTCTACAATTCAGGGACGAGGTCCCACTCTCCATTTCAGGGACGAGGTCACACTCGACACTTCAGGAGCGATGTCCCACTCTACAATTCAGGGACGAGGTCCCACTCTACACTTCAGTGACGAGGTCCCTCTCTACTTTTCAGGGACGAGGTCCCAATCGAGGCTTCAGGGACGAGGTCCCACCTACACTTCAGGGACGAGGTCCATCCCACTCGACACGTCAGGGACGACGTGGTCCCACGCGACGCTCAGGGACGACGGTCCACTCGACGGCTTCAGGGACGACGGTCAACTCTACGTTCAGGACGCGGTCCCCTCGACGCTTCATGGGATGCTATGGTGTGACAAAACAGTGCCTGGTTTTAGTACATTAGAGTGTAGGTGTGTGTAAGATATCAAAACTCCCAAGTGTGTAATCAAACATATGCAACCTGAGACGCAGAACCCCCGCAGGCCCTCGCACAAGTGGCGTGTAAGACTGCTATTCACTCTAACCGGGGATTCCGTTGCTTCATCAGTCCACGGTAAGGGTATATTTACGGGTATTTAGCCGGCTGACTTAGTTTTCAGTTTTGTAGATTATGGACCCATCTTTTTCACATTCATGCTGGGACAATTTAGAGTATTATTAAAGAACAAGATACCGATGTTGAATCTTAAAAAGGAATTTATTATGGGAATAAACAGCCAAGTTTTTGGAAAAAAAAAGATTGATACGTCAACGGCATTGATGGTTTATTATTGCTTCGGGGGCCCCATTCAGTTAAAGAATGAACGTACGTTATCCCTACATTGGAAAAAAACAACCGAATTATATTTTTCAATCGTACGTCGTTTTGAATCGTAGGGAAAAAGGTTAATTTTGTACTGTTAGAAGAATCCACGGTGTCTTTGGAAAAAAAAAATATGCACTGGGGAAGGATGGTCATGTAGAGACCTTGAGTTAACAATCGGAATTTATATATATCGGTTCGCCCCCGAAAAAAAGCAAACTGATATCTGATACTGACACGTGACCTGGTCCTGACACGTGACACCAAAAACTATTCTCTCGTTACCTTTATAACTACAATACGGGAAAGCAGCAAGGCACTTCTGTATCTCTGTTGTCCCAGCGTAATCGATCAAGATGTGAAGACTATTTACATGTGGTTCTGTACAGGGAGGTAGACACGATCTGCTCGATTTGGGCTGGGGATTTCCAAACGGTAATTTGTTAACTGCTACATGCATTCCTTGGCAGTCTCGGTCCGTGACATTAAAAATCATCTCTTTAACCTTGTTCAAAAAGATCTTGTAAATATCATGATAAATTAAGAAAAAAAATATGAAGTTCACATCCATCATGCTTCTGTTAAATTACTGTGCATTAACTCAAAACTCCAGAAAAACTTCCCCTACAAAGTAATTCTCTATCAAAACATAATACCCTTGGAACATACGCTCATGGCTACAGAGCTATGCCGCCTCTTGTAGCCATGCGCACCGATACACTCTACATCAAAACACAGCCCTCTTATTAATTATTATACACCCCAAAACCATTGCACTCTGGTTGTCATTGGTTGTATTTACGGTAGTTGCCGGCCATTGCCTAGAGGGGGGTCCCCCTGGTCAAATTTTTATAGGAGTATTAGGGATATAATTAACATTCACAAATTGGGCTTTTAATTAA